>JAYXIM010016753.1:0-22495 GCA_037575425.1 Anastrepha fraterculus
GCCGCAACAAAATTCGCTACGCTAATGTAGAATCGGTTATTCCAGCGGTTCTGTACTCACCAGAAGAACGTATAGCGGCTTCAATGGAGATTTTTGATGATGTTCCCGAATTAAAGGATGGAGAACCAACAGTAGCACCAACAATACTATCAACATTTCTTGCATCGAATGCGAGATGCGGGGAACCGGAAGTATCGGAATTTGTACCAACACCCAGTGAACTTGGGACTGCAGTGCCGCATTTAGTAACGCAAGCCGACTTCAATGACCTTGAACGAGAAGGAAATTTGACAAAGAGTACAGCCGAACTCTTTGCATCACGCTTTAAGCAGTGGGATATAGTGGCAGCTGATTTTAAAATAACAGCCGCTCGTGATCGACGCAGCAATATTTTATATCTCTATTGTAATGCGGAGTGAAATACCTTTCTTTTGATACCCACATCGGCATATCTCATGCAATTTTTTTTTTACTTTCGAACAGGTGGCAACCCTGTGAAATATTGTCAGTGTCAACACCTAGGTGAAAAGCCTAAAAATGTGATACACTATCTGTGTGCACAATTTCATTCAAATCCGTTAAGCTAATCCTGAGATCGTGTGGCTATACAGATATGCATACAAGAATTGCTCGTTTAAGGTTATAAAATACAAAAAAAAAAAAAAAAATTCTGGCGTGTACATGAAAATCGTCGATACACGTGTATTTTTATTTTTTATCCCCTTTCCGAAAAAGTATATTTGGTTCATAGGACAGAATGTGTGTAACGCGGTGTTATAGAATCCAAGTCTGCTTAAAACAGTATCGAAAAAATGTATCCGCCCAAATATACACATAAGTTGACTCCCTTTGCGCGCTGTGAAATTTAGTGCAAAATTTGCTAAATTCAATATTTACTAAACTCGTCTGCATTGCACAAGATCTCCTCATTCATTTGCACTTGTCTACCGAAATAATTCATCTAATATTCAGTAAAATAATCCATTCATGTATATAAATGTCCACATTATATTTACACTCAGACTACTCGTATAAGTGAACCAATGGCTCAGTCAATCCCATTATCACTTTTCTGGTCTCAATATTTACCCAATACTTCTTTCAATTTACTCCTTGTTGTATTCACAATTTGCATATATGTTTTATTCAAAGTTGTCTACGCTTCATACTTTTTTCATATTTCAATTTTCCATCTTTACTCCACTATATTTCCACTTTTCCTTAACAACATTTTTCATTGCTTCAGTCTTCCATCTTCAGCTTAATCCATCTCAATTAAATAATTCACAAATTGTTTATGTTCTTTCTTTTCAATCAATATTCTGCAGTTATGGACGCGAGGATGAGGAGGTGATGGGTTTGCGTTTCTGCAATGAGGCCATCATGTCGCTGCATCAAGTCTGGCCGAGGAATGAGGAGCCTGCGCTTGAGTCGCTCAGCCCAATGCAGGTGAGTCCACACAGCAACAGTTTTTTAGTATTTTTTTTTAGCCACACACAACAACAGTTACATAGCTACTTGCTGTGTACGAGTATGTATGTGGTTGTTAAGTGAATTATTTACGTCAATGCAATCTTTTCAGTTGCGGTATTTTTCAATTTTCTTTGTTTTGATTTTTCTTGTCCTTCGTGCCGTACAAATTAATTCGTAATTTGTATTTAAAATGCGCATTTTTTTTTCAAATTGTTTTGTGCTGAATATATGCACGTTGACTTGTGGTTTGAAAGGGATGGCGGTTTGCTTCTTGCATAATTTATTCCCATAATATTTGTATTTGGGTAGTATTACAGAAAATTGTTTTCTTCAAGCTTTCGATTTTGCTGTTGCTGACTCACCATCCGTCTTGTGTTGCTTAGTGGAAGTCGAAATAGTAACTAGTGTGATAGATACTGACTTGTTGGCATATGAAGGTACCCCGCACGATACTAAGCACCTATTCCATGGCCCATTCAACCAACTCTCCTAACACTACGCTCGCTTTGAACCCAACCCGTTCAAACAGCATGTCTCATGGGCCTACCGTTGGATGAGATATACGATGACGACCGGTCGCTACACTACTGGCAGGGCTTAATAACCAGCTACAGCAACAAAAATAGCATACGTATTGACATGCAACATAAAACATTTATTATACAATTTTAGGAATTCTACTGTATTAATAGCAGTGCGAGAAATATAATATATGCAGGGTAGCCAAGAAACTCTTACTAGATGCTTGAGAAGATTATTATTTATGTATTGTAATTTCTGATAAATTTGGTACCTTATATACCCAAAGCTAAGCAAAACTTAAGCGTGTTTGAGATATTCGATTTTAAAATTTATTTAGTGAAAGGATATATGAATTAATAAAAAGAGTCGATCAAATTTAACCCAAGCCCTGACAGTTCAAAATGGCTGCTTGCTAAATTTTGAATTTACTATACAGACAGACGACACAGACAATTTACGACAAATTTGCAGTCAGAGTGCAAGCGAAGAGAAAGACGAACATGAAGACGTTGCGCAAGCCGTCGGCTTCAAACTAGCGGTACTATTTTCAAAGACGAATCGTTTGCAGTAAGGAATTATTAACATTTCATCTAATTGTTTGCAACAGTGAAATAAACGCGCATTACGTTTCAAAATTTACTAGCTGCAATTTAATTATTGGGCATGGGAATAAGTTTCCGTCCTTTCATAGCCAAAGCCACGAATTATTTAAAGAACTAAATAATACAAGATAGTATGTGAAATATGTCCCATTGGAAGCTACAACTTTACTCCATTTTTCAGGCAGCATACGGATTATTTGAGTACTTTTGACTTGATCCATTCATTGAGCCAATTTGCGATGTTCTCGTAAGAAGTGAAGCGCTCTCCAATAAGAGCTGACTGCATTGATCGGAATAGAAGGTAATCCGAAGGTGCAGTGTCTGTGGAATACGGCGGATGGGGCAAGATTTCCCAAATCGGTCCCTCTAAATATTTCTAGACCGATTTAGCAACGCGTGGCCTGGCGTTGTCGTGCAGCAAAATCAGTTGGTCCTATTTACTATCCCATTCTGGCCGCTTTCCTTTGAGAGCTCGATTCAAACGCATTAGCTGCAGTCAGTAACGATCGCCAGTGATAGTTTCAGATGGTTTAAGGAGTTCATAATAGATGACACCCTTCTGATCCCACCAGATGCACAACATAACCATTTAACCATGAATATTATCCTTTCACTGTCGATGGACCTGGTTCACCTGGCAGGCTCCAACATTTTCTACGCTTCTTCTTCTTAATTGGCGCGATAACCGTTTACGCGATTTTGGCCGTGTTTAATAAAGCGCGACAGGCCTTTCTGTCTCGTGCTAACCGGCACCAAGTGAAGCCAGACACCAAGAAGGAGGCCTTCGTCTTCCTCTGCTACCACCAGCTGATACCGCATCGAATACTTTCAGAGCCGGAGCGTTTCTATCCATTCGGATGACAACAAAGGCCGCCGGATCTTTATTCGCTGCGTTATATCTATGTCGTCGTAAGGCTCATAAAGCTCATCGTTCCATCGCCTGCGATATTCGCCGTTGCCAACGCGCAAAGATCCAAAAATCTTACACAGAATCTTTCTCTCAAACACTCCAAGGGACACCTCATCGGATGTTGTCATCGTTCAAGCTTCTGCGCCATACGTTAGGACGGACATGATGAGAGTCTTGTAGAGTGTTAGTTTTATTCGTCGAGATAGGACTTTACTCAATTGCCTACTTAGTCCAAAGTTGCACTTGTTGGCAAGAGACATTCTATGTTGGATTTCTAGGCTGACATTGTTATAGCTGTCAATGTTGAAATGTCTTACAACCTCGAAATTATAACCATCAACAGTGATGTAGGTGTGCCGACTATTTGTTTAATGACAGGAAGTACTTCGTTTTGTCCTCATTCACCACCTGACCCATTCACTTTGCTTTTTTATCCAGTTTGGAAAAGCCAGAGCTATCAGCGAGGTAGTTAAGGTCGATGTTATCAATATCATCTTGCCAACATCAGGTTAAAGAAGTCACACGATAGAAAGTCACCCTGTCTGAAACTTCGTTTGGTATCAAACGGCTCGGAGAGTTGCTTCCCAATTCTGGCGACGCTGCAAGTATTGAACAACGTCATTGCCGCTATTCTCACCTCGTCATGGTCGGGTAGCGGAGCGACTGTCTCGTCGTCAAAGACTGGGGTATCGGTATCTTTACATTCTCTGGGACATGTGCAGTTGTCTCTATTTAGCATTTATTGATAAATCGAAGAGCATAAGGCAAGATTGTCCCCTGTCGCCCCTTCTCTTCGCCATCGTCCTAGACGACTTCATAATTGGCGTACACAAATGAGTCATCGTATGGAGCTTCACCAGACAGCTTGAGGACCTGGGCTACGTCGATGACACTCATAGAAATGCAAGCGAATGCGGACAGACTAGTCACGAAGGCTATGAGAGCCAACCACAACAAAGCAAGGTATATAATGGCTGACGTGTGCTCGACTGGAATTTGTCGAAAGCTTCTGCTACCTCGGCTGCACTATCACGACAGACGGCGGAGAAGATTAAGATGCTAAGATTAAGCAAAGCAATATGGGGAGTTCATAACTACACAGACGATTTTTCGAATGTGTACGCAAACTTTGTCAGCTAGCAAATTTGACGGAAATACCTTTGATTTGGCATTTATTCATAATCTTCTACAGCGCATTGAAATTGTGATAAAAAGGTTATCAAAATCAGTGCCTGGTTAAAAGTTGCATGCGCCTTCGTGGCCATTCCTGACGCATTTGACTTGTTAATTGACTTCGTAAATAAGCAAAAATACTTGAAAGAGAAACGGAAAAATGCACGAGACATCCATCAACTGCCTTTACATTCCAAACAAGTCACTTTTTAGAGTAAGTTTTGGCCCAGCAATGTCATCGATATTTATTTATTCGAGGAAGCGTAAGGAGCTCACTGCGCTCACTGACAATGGTGATCTTTAGCGGAGGATAATGAAAAAAGTTTAGTGATCTAAGATATCACGAAGTACACTAGTACTTGAGGTCATACCACTTTGTCAGCACAATATTCTTTGTCACTACTCCTATTTCTAATATGGAAGTTGAAGCTTCATTAAAGTGGAGGTTTAACGCATGTCACAGCTAGCCTTATTGCAACGAAATATTGAATTTATTAGCTTCACATAAGCGCAAACATACAGCACCCACAAGTCACTGTCGCCAGTCACATACAATCAAGAGACTTCACATTTTATTCATTATTTTAGACAATTATAGGAAATGTACGGAAAGGCATACAGCAAACGTAAAAGAGTGAACTGAAGAAAACAATTAAAATTATAAATTATTATCTTTTGAGTTTCTCTTTAACAATACAGGACAGAGTAGGCGTCAAACAGCTCAACTTAGCAGCAACACACAAGCGGGCATTAAGGGGGGGGTAGGGTTTTTAGGGTAAAAAAAAATCGATTTTGGTTTATTTGAGAAAATGAATGTACATAATCTCAAGAATGTTGTGTCCAAATTTTAAGACAATCGGTGCAAAACTCACAAAGTTAGAGTATTATAACCGTTGGCCGCTCCGACTCGGCTACCTGCTATGGTCGAACTTTAAATCGATTTTCTGGAAAACGACGTTTTTCAAGTCGGTGGACACTTTTTCTCTGAATCTACTTGACCGATCTTCCTGAAATTTTGTACACACTTTCTCTATATAATTACCGAGGTAACCCTGGGAGGTTTTTTTGTTTTTTCAATTTTTGTTTATTTTACAATAAACAATATTATGCGATTTATCGTCTAAAAATCGCATTTCTACTTCAAATGTTAAAAAAAATTTAAAAAAAAATTTTTTTTAAATAAAAACTCGACAGGGTTACCTCGGACAATTGATTACCTAATGAAAACTCTTTGATTTTTTGATTTCAAATGATCCAATGCTGAGAAAAACTGTCCACCGCAAATTGCCTTTTTTTCGAGACGTCTGCGTAGATCTGCTGTCAACGGCTCAATTTTGTATATTTTCTTGTGAAAATTTTTGAGAATATTTTTGAAATATGAGTTTACAGTATACTAATTGGATAAATAAATTTACATGAATCATCTTTCCAAAAAAATTCTTAAATAAGTGCATATTTTTAGTGGAATTAACCCTACTCCCCCTTAACGCCTACGCAGTAGTTCAGCTACGGCTCGGAAGCGAAATGATATCCATTTCATACGAGTTTCTACGAACTTCATTCAACAAATTCTATGGCCCGAAACAGAACACCAGAAACAAGCAAACAAAGCATTAAAGCAATGCTGACAGCGACACCAGCAGGATGAGCGAAAATTTATAAATAGTGAGGGTGAATGTGTGGGGGCGTGTGTGTATTTGTATAGAAATTCATTTGTGTCAATTCTAATAAATCTATGTTCATATTTGCTTAATTAGTTACTCGTTAAAGAAAAGCATTAACATTTCTGACTTCTAGAATCAACTGGCACAACTGTTGATTTGTGCCGTTCAGCGTCATTGCAATATTACGAGGGTGCTGCTTAATGATTGTTTAAATGAACTCGAAGACAATCGCAAGCTAAGATGATGATGGGCGGTGCTTAAGTAGGAGGTGTGATTGTATTGAATATAATTATGAATGTTTTGAATGCTTGAGATGAGCTAGACGCCTATGTGAGTATGCGGATTTTATTTGTATGTATGTATGTGTAGCTTTCATTAACAGCGCGGCGATAGTGTTACAAATATTTAGCATGGGCGTTGAGTTGCTGGTAACTGATAGGCAATTAATGATGAATGATATCAGTTGTATCGTGCAGTGTGTATGTGTATGTGTGTATTATGTATTCTATACATAACAAACATATGTACATACATATAAACATATAGAGACGTATTCAATTATGGGTGTACTCATTAATGTACTCGGTGAGAATTTTGCCAACGAAATTATAATGTCGTGGAGGCTAGTCACGGTGGGATAAAAGTAGAAAAAAATGCATACTTGAATTTAAGAAAAAGAAGAGATTTTTTAATAAAATTGGTAAAACAATAAATTTTGAATATTATTCTAAACCTTTAGGCCAGTTGAAGGAAAAAAATCGTGAACAAAGACTCAATTTGCAAGAGAAAAAAATGAGTTTTCCTCAGAACTATCCACTCATTTTACCAATGGCAAAAATCCAGAAAATTTAATTTCGAATTGTTGGAGCATCCACCAAATTCATCAGAGTTGGCCACTAGCAATTTCTATCTGTTTCCAAACCTAAAAAAATGCATGCGTGGTAAGTGTTTTTCATCAAATGATGAGGTCATAACAACTGTGGAAGGGTATATTTGAAATTCTCACTTCAGGAGGATAGAATTCATAAATTGAAATCTCGTTGGTACAAGTGTATTGATGTTCAGGGAGGTAGGTAGGTAGGTATAGTGGTTGTCAATTGACACACCTAGGCCTGGTGTAAGCCCATTGTGATACCACCTGGGCTGTCCCCTCTCCTCACTCTACATTGTCCTCATTGAACCAACCTATGGCTTTAATATATCTAACAAGGCTTGTTATTTTTATATTGCCTATTTCTGCCAAGTTATTCAAAGAGCTTTTTCCTAAAATATTGAACCTTCTTCTATCCACAGCCATGCACCCGCATAGAAAGTGTTCTATAGTATCTTCTTCTTCAATATCGTTAGAGCTTCCGTAATAGTCGTTATAGCGTGCTGCCAATAACTGGTCTGCCTGCGAATCAGAAAATTCCCTATTAGAACACGCCAAGAAGATTTCTCATGTTCATTCTGTTCAGTTTCAACAGTCGGTTTGTGCGGCCCATGTTCCATTCTGGCCACGTTATTCTGCTTGTTGCACAGGTCAGGAACTGAGACCATAGCCCGTTGGCAGCTCTGATAGTGTGTTTGTTTATAAGCATCATATAAGTGGTAGGTATATTCGCTTTGTCTTGTTGGATCGGTAATGTGGTACCCAATCTCGCTAGTTCATCTGCTTTGCAGTTACCTGCTATGTCGCTGTGATGCGGCAACCAGAGCAGGTTTATTGTAAAGTACTGTTTCATGTTCATGTTCGGGGAGATTATACTGAATAATAAAATATATTTAAAACCATAAAATGGTGTTTTTCTTAACGAACCGCTAAACCTACTGAGCAACCTAATACGGTTGCCAACTAATTTAAAATTTAAAATTGAAATTTACTCATTTGTCACTTAAACATCTCTTGTTTTTTAATAACCGTAAAAAATAACCACTATAAAGTTTCAGTAGAGAAATACAAAATTTTTCACAATCTATTGGAAATCTGTTTATAATTTTTATAATTAAAAAAAAAATTTTTTTTTTATTTATTTATTTAAAAATATTTTTATGCAAACACTGAGTACATTGTCAATTAAAAATACTTTATTACCCATATTTGCCCTTTTACTTTTCATGTTAATTTTTTAATGACACCTTCATCAAGAATTGATCTTATTTTCATAACTTGGTATACGGCCAGCTCCACGAATAAACACTGGGTGCAGAGCATCACAGTGGGGTAATTTATAACATCTCACGGTTTCACACTTTTCTAAGTAAAACCAATACGTGAGCTGAATTTCATCAAAATCGGATAGCACTTGGCATTTCCACCCCCGAGATGAGTAGGCGTGGCAGTGGGTCAATAATTAGAGTATTTCATAAATCTTTTTTTCTAAGTAAAATTACACCTCGCACTAAGTTTCAGCAAAATCTGAGCAGGTTCACTATTTTTGCCCACAGATTACATGGCGACGTTACACTGTGCGTATACACGCTCAATTTAATAATAAGCTCCCTTCATTAGCACACCAAGCGCATGTGGTTGGTCGTCATTTCTGAAGGTTATAGGTTCCAACTGTTGGCACGTGAAATACCTGCGACCTCTAAAGGTCAGAGCGAACGAAGGAATGTTTTTTGTTCAAGCAAAAGAAGTTTCCGTAGCATTCTAGCCCGCTCCACGAAAAATGGCAAAATAATTTATGTTTTATTCGAGCGAGATCCAATGTTAATCACTGTCCGTCACTAGCGGACCCTTGTGGCACGCCTTATGTACTGCGGGACAATTCAACAAAGCAATTACCAAAAATATTTAGTAAAAGTACAGAGATGTCTACCTCGAGTCGGAGTCACGAAAATACAAGACATTTTTGTGCTAGGCTGATGAAGTAAACAGGCTTTTAACTGGAAAAGTGGCAGCAACGTCCATGCCATGATAGGAGCTAAGTAACCGCAAAAGCCACCGCGACGTCCTATTACTTCATGAAGAGGGCAGAATACAATAAATTATATGTGTGCTCAAGAGACAACTAATTCTCAGTACTAGGGTGAAAGGAGCTTGTAGAAGAGCTGCTATTTGCAGGCTACCACCGAAAAAAGGGGAAGTGAAGGAGCGTAGGTGTTGATACCCAACCTGCCGAGTTAATGATCTGGTTTCATCTACTCTGATCTGAGGGTTCATCTACCCTCATCGGACAGAGACAATTTAATTGTTAGGACGGGTTCCAATCAGATAATATCATTGTGTATACAGACAAGTCTGTAATGGACTTCAGCTCTGGAATGTCTTTAAGTTCCCCATTCTGAACGGTAACGTTCCCCAAAATCTTACAATCTTCTTACAGGTGGTTTCTTGAAATTCGAGAAATTTGTTGGCTCGGAAACAATTCGCGTCATGCAGCTCGGCGATGCACTAGGCAGTATTCAAACGACGTTTCTCACAGAAATACTTTTACTATTGGCCTAGTCTTAACATCCACCGGCGGTCTAAACCTCTACCGCCCAATGTTGGAGAAACGTGTTTGGAGTATTTTCGGCCTGATCACGAGATTAATACTCTTAAATAAGTACCTCAACATAATAGAGGTAAGAGACTTAGAGTTATGTAAAATAGGCCTAGAAGAGACAAGACTGCATTCTATGACATGTGTGAATATCCCGTCTTCGGATGAGTACGGGAGACACGTCTTTCGAAGAGACGATCCACATGGACTCCGATCCCACGAAGCTCATCTTGATGGACTTTCTTTATTTTACAAAATCGACGTTCTCTTGGTTGCGCATCAGAGGCTTTGGAAACCTCAGGTCCGATTTGAGTATAGTGACACTATAAACTTCAGGGCAAGGTATCAAAAAATTGTGTCAATCACAAAAACTGAGTTAACACTGTCAGCATATGTGGCCTTATTCTTTTTGCTTCACTGGACTGGCTTATCTTTTTTGGTTTGTTTATTTTTCTTAATAACTTTCTACCAGTCCTCATCTTTGATCTCTAGGAGTCCATTTTTGTTCCCACTAGATTCTTTTGACTTGGATTTCTTACAGCTATCGGAAGAAGCTCGACTGCTTGTCGCTCGCCTTGTGTTGCCGCTCGCTTCTGTTGGTTGAGTGGCACTGCTCTTTCGGTGATTTGAGATTGTCATTTCGTCTTCTGCAGCCTTCCACGAACGCCTGTAGATCAGCGTTACATCTTACAGTGCAGCCATTTTGGATACTCCAACTTTGATTTCGTTCTTCTTGTTTTTATGTTGTATAGCACCGTATAGTGGCCGCCGTACCCGAATGGGTTGGTGCGTGACTACCATTCTCAATTCACAGAGAGAATGTCGGTTCGAATCTCGGTGAAACACCAAAATTAAGAAAAACATTTTTCTAATAGCGGACGCCGCTCGGCAGGCAATGGCAAACCTCCGAGTGTATTTCTGCCATGAAAAAGCTCCTCATATCTGCCGTTCGGAGTCGGCTTAAAACTGTAGGTCCCTCCATTTGTGGAACAACATCAAGACGCACACCACAAATAAGAGGTGGAGCTCGGCCAAACGCCCAAAAAGGGTGTACGCGCCAATTATATATATATATAGCACTTATGACCAGCCTGCATGGGAAATCGCATCTATCTCCATCCTCCTCATTTGTGTGATCAGATCGAGCCGACGAGGTTTTTCAATTGCGTCAATTGGCACGCTCTTTCTGGTAGCGGGCGTTTCCACAGGCCAATTGCTGGGTGGGAGTGACGCGCCATTCTACGGCTGCATGAGTGCTGGTTGGCATTTGCAGCCCTGATTATGGCCTTCCAATGTTGATACAGACTATCAGCTATTGGAACGATACTCCTGATAAGCTATGACAGAATTCGTGCATTCTTTACCGGTGGAGATCTTAACAGTAGGCTGCTTCTTCTAAAGGCTCTTGATCTACGTCGGTCTCATTTCGTCTATCTTTGCTTCCTTCATCTGTTGTTTTCTCACTTCTTTCTTCCAGTTGTTTTAAGTTATTCATTTCGTTTGGGTGCCGACTTCAGGCCGCTATCTTCAGATGAAAATGCAATTTCCCTAAAAACCCCCATGGTTGTCTATGCGTGTAGAAATGCCATGCAAGGACTGACTCTATGGTTCATTGGCAATAGAGTTCAGAGGCAAAACAGGAACTTGTAAGGATTTTTCAACTGAGCCTTCACCACCAATTTAATGGTGAAATATGACGAACGTACCTGAAGACTTGCCAAAGTTTTAACAGGACGGGGGCGCTACAATATTACCCCGGGAGCCATTTCAGCAAGATGTCACTCTTGTTTACTAAGGTCTCAGAATACTGCAGCAATCAGCTTTCGCGACCTTCTCACGTTATCAGGTATCCAGTGGCTGCTAGAGTCCCAGTATCCAGGGAGTGCCTGAGCTAGTCTAGGAGGCCGTGAGCTGCTTGATATGTACTTTCAAGGATCATGCTGGGCATTTCCAGGTTAACGCCGGTCCGGCCTTGTAGTTGCACACCCACTCCACTAACGAAAGGTGTTCTTGCTTTAACATAACCATTATTTTAGATCTTTGTTAGGAACTCGATGAAAATTACACGAAAATGCCATTGTTTGTTTTATAATTTTCAACTGCTTCAATCAAATATTTACTTCCTGTTTAATTTCTTTTGTTTTCTACCTTTTACTGTTGAATAATTTTAATTCATTGAAAAGCATCAACTCAATGTAACACTTTTTTTTCACTCCATTACAGGAAGCCTTAGTCAAGCGTCTCGGCGATGGTGCGCACCCATTCACACTCACCTTAACCCCACAAGCGCCACCAAGCGTACAATTAGTGCCGGCAAAACGTTACTTTGGCGCACCAATAGGCACCAGCTACGATGTGCGTTGCTTTATAGGTAAGTGAAGAGTAAAAACAATTGGAAAATAGAATGGAGGATTCTAGAAAATGAATTGCAAAAAATTAAAAAAAATAAACATATCGAGCGAACAGAGAAAGACAGAGCAAATGGGATCTAATAAGTAAAGGAAAACCTTAACTTTCAGGGAGGCAGTTAGAAAAAATTAAAATGACAAAGAAAATTGAACGCAAATTGTTTGAAAATTAAAAAAAAGCATTTGAAATACGAACACTTCTTGGACATCAAAAGTAATTATAGTAAAACGTATTCTGAGAAAAAAAGTGCGAAATAAAAAAAACCCCTTTGAACACTCATTGCACCAAAAGGGCCGTAATGAATACAAGGACACATAAATATATCCTTCGTGGAAGATACTAAACGTATTAGAATTGCGCGCAAAACACTAAACGAATCAAAGGATGCGAGGTCCAATGGAAAATATGAGAATATGTTCGTGCTTTGCCATAGCCGGTACTGGAAAGATCTCAGTGCTGCTACAATCATTGATATTTACTTTTTTCCACCTCACATTCACACTCACACGCATACTATTTACTATTGCATTTGTCATCCGCACATATGCATAACATTTTTCTATTAGTTTTACCTTCGCGCAATTTTATTAAACCGGAAATTGAATATCCTGTTCGCAGGCAACACATCACTCAACACGCTGCCACCGCCACCACAGTTGATAAACGGAAATCCGTTTTACTATATCGACGCACATATTTTTGCACCCCTTAACGCACTTAGAAATGTGATTGTGGTTGTGTTGGTGCGCGATATGTGACACTCACGTCAAGGCCGTCACTATCATAATGGAATTTACCTATTCCCTTTGCTCGTTCACGAAAATCGTTACAACTTTGCAGTGTAGAAGCGGCAATACTACTCACGCACACAACAACAATTTTATGATGACAAGTTGATGGCTCTGCTAAATGCGAATAATCATTTGGAATTATTTGTAAAATTTATTCCAATTTATAAAGCGTTTAATGCTAGTTTTTGGAAATAAGTATATTTCGCAAAAGCAAAACTAGAACTTCAAAAAATGTAAAAAGATTTTATAATAAATCTAAGAAATTATTTGATGATATCAAAATGTTCAACACAAAACAAAAATATTGTTCACATGTATTTAGGAAGCCTATCCTAAAAGGTAGTAATATTTTAAATGTTGGGTAGTCGAAAAAGTCTTTTCGTATTTTGTCAATAGATGTCGTTGGAGTCATCTATCTCCAGTGCTACCAATCACATTGTGTCATATCATATGGTGTTAGAAAGGTGACATTTTAAGCTTCATTTAACCAAAAAAAATTAAATTCGGAGAAGTTGAAAAAAAGTTATAGCTATTCAAAAATAAGTGAAAATAATGAAGAAATTCGCTATATTTTAAAATTTTTGTGTAAAAAGGGAAGAATGCCGCGCAAGCCACCAATGAAATTTGTGAAGATGACATGCTGTATCCGTTCGTGTAGCACAACAATAGTTCACTCGCTTCCGTTCTGGAAATTTCGATGTGAAAGATGCACCTCGCTCCGGTCGACATATCGTTGAAAAAGTCGATGAAATTATGGAAAAGATTGACCAGGACCGTCACATAAGCTGCCATGACATCACCAAGGCACTAAACATTCATCACCAACGGTTTTGAACCATTTAAAAAAGGCTGGTTACAAAAAAAGCTCGATGTTTTGGTACCACATGAATTGTCTGTGAAAAATTTAATGGACCGAATTAACATCTGCGATTCTTTGCTGAAACGAAATGAAATCGAACCATTTCTGAAGCGCATGGTAACAGGAGACGAAAAGTGGATCAAATACGACAATAATGTGCGAAAAAGATCATGGTGCAAGGGTGGCGAAGCTCAACAAATGGTCGCAAAGCCAGGATTGACGCCTCGAAAGGTTATGCTGTGTGTTTGGTGGGATTGGGAAGGAATCATCCACTATGAGCTGCTCCAGCCTGCTCGAACGATTGATTCTACACTTTACTGTCAACAACTGATTAGATTGAAGCAAGCAATCGAAAAAAACGGCCAGAACTGGTCAGCAGAAAGGGCGTCGTCTTCCATCAGGACAACGCTAGGCCACACACATCTTTGATGACTCGGCAAAAACTGGGAGAGCTTGGCTGGGAAGTTTTGATTCATCCACCATATAGCCCTGACCTTGCACCATCGGACTACCATTTGTTTTGGTCAATGCAGAACTCCCTTAATGGAGTAAAGTTGGCTTCAAGAGAAGCCTGTGAAAGTTACTTGTCACAGTTTTTCGCCGAGAAACCACAAAAGTTTTACACTGATGGAACAATGTCTCTAGAACAAAAATGGCAAAAGGTGGTCGTCCAAAATGGTACATATTTGGTTTAATAAAGTTCATTATAAATATAAAAAAAAATGAGTTGAAGTTTGATTAGAAATACGAAAAGACTTTTTCGACTACCCAATATAAGCTCCGAATTCGCCATATAAATTTAGCAGGTGACAGATGAGATATGACAGCTGTCAAAAGCACATATATGACATATAACAAATGACAGAAGAGAGAAGGCATAACACTGATTTCTTGAAAGATTTGATTTTTCGATAAAATTTGATACAGGAAATCTGACAGCTGTCAGCTAACTCTATGACAAATGGCCAACAATAAATATGTAATGAACAAGATAAGGAGTAAATGAGCCGATTATTAAAGCTGATCAAGCTTTAGCAAAATTTTTCAAATGAAAGCTGAGATCTGACAAATGCCCAATTAAATGTATGCAATGAGCATGACAAAAGCGCAGATATCATAGGTATGTTTATTTAAATTAAGTTATCATTTTGCAAAATTTTACAAATTAAAGCTGTGAACTGACAGCTGTCATATAGTACATATATTAGCAATAGTAAGCTCGATGAAAGCGCAAATCGTATAGGTTACGTATATTAAGTGATTATTATTATTATTATGAACACTAAATTCCTGCGACTGAAAGATCTATTGTGCTCCCTTCATGCATTTAGAATATTTCTCAGACCTCAACTTCCTCAATAAATTTTAGTACAATGACGATAGTCATCGTTAACAAGCCATTTATGTACTTGTATAGCTTAGCCTATTACCGTTGAGTTAATTTTCAAAACTAACTGGTTGACATGTTGATTTAGTAGACCCTTACGAGAGTCATCCCTTAACGCAGACACATTCTATTGCCCTAAACCGCTGAGAAGAAGTTAGGTTATCAATATATATATATATATATAATTGGCGCGTACACCCTTTTTGGGTGTTTGGCCGAGCTCCTCCTCCTATTTGTAGTGTGCGTCTTGATGTTGTTCCACAAATGTAGGGACCTACAGTTTCAAGCCGACTCCGAACGGCAGATATAATATTTTTTATGAGGAGCTATTTCATGGCAGAAATACACTCGGTGGTTTGACATTGCCTGCCAAGGGACGACCGCTATTAGAAAAATGTTTTTCTTTTTTTTTTTACTTTTTGTGTTTCACCGAGATTTGAACCTACGTTCTCTCTGTGACAACTGACACCTAACTCATAATTAATACACTGTGGAAGTAACGTAAAACTGTAACGCAAAACTATAATAAAAAAGGAAAACAGTTGGCATTACTCGGAACTATTCAGTAGGATGACTGCTAACAAATGGCATATAAGAAATGAATAATAGCAATGCGAATGAATAAATTAGTTAACACTTCTGCATTTCAACCCAAGCTGTGTAAAGGAAATCGTACAGCTCTCAACTGGCAGCGGACAGCTCATATATAACACATAAAAGCCTAAAGCAGGGAACTTAAGATCAAGTAATAAGTTACGTATTAACCAATAAAAAATAAGAAGGCTAGACGGTATTAACTTGGCTACTTTTGTACAATGACAACTGGTGTGCGACATTTAAAAAATAAAACGTGAAAATTTTGCAATACATATGAAATATCGATAATTACTTAAGCTCGGTGGTACATTTCAGTACTTCAAAAGAAACTTCGCAAATAACAACTGACAACTGCCACATGACACAAGTGATAAGACAAGTGATAAATAATAAATGACTTGGGATAAATAAAAAACACAGATGTTATTAGTCCACTTACTTAAATTTATTTGCTTTTGGCATTTCAAACAAAATTTTAGAAATGAAATAGGATGGCTGACACATGACAAGTGACACACGACCAATAACAAATGGCCGATAATAAATAAATTGAAAAAGAGAAAAGCTGTCATAATATAATATAAACTTTAAACCTGCCAGCTAACACATGACACGTACCAAATGACAAATAACCAATGATTAATGACTAATGACTAATGACTTATGACTAATGATTAATGACAGATGACTAATGAAATAAGCAGATGCCATAGGCCCACTGCCTAAGTTTTTTGACACAAAATTTTAAAAATGAAATCCGATGGCTGGCGCATGATATGTGATACATGACCAATAACAAATGACTGATAATAATCAAAAAGAAAAGCTGTCATAAGATGTTCGATCACACTTTGTCATTTTAGAAAAAATATATATACTTTTAACCTAACAGCTGACACATGACACACAGAAAATGAAAAATGATGAATGAAATTGACAGATGTCATAATTCCTCTTACTTCAACACGTTCAAACTTCTACATTTCAAATAAAATTTTACAAATAAAAGCTGACAGCTGATAGATGACATATAAAAATACTCACGAATGAATAAAAAGGTCGGATGCAATTAATTTGATTATTTAAGCTCGGCTACATTGGAAGGGTTAAAATAAAAAAGTAAAATAAAATAAAAGTAAAATAAATCAAAGAGGAATTTGGCGCCCAATAGCTGACAGCTGACACATGACACAAATTGATCAGATTTTATAGCTTATTTACAAATAATGTAGAAAATACTTGCTGACTCGAAACAGATAAAGATAAAATTATAAAATCTAGACATATTTAAAAGTTTTGAAAAACATTTTTTTAATCAAATATTTTTTTAATATATTTTTTTTTTAACTTTTTGTCTTATAAAAACATTGTTTTATTTTTTGGTGATAGCCCTGGCAGCTACTGCTCCATAGTCAATTTTTAGCAAGTTAAATTATTTAATTTTGTTAATAAATTATAAAAACAATAATATTTTTGGTTCACTTTTTTATTTACTTATTAATTTTTTTTATTTATTTCTTTCTTTTTTTATTATCATTTTTTTATAAAAAATATAATTCATTTTGCAACAAACAACATTTGAATCCAAGTTTCAATTTTTCTACAGGATTTATAAAAAATCGACAAAATTTAAAACTTTTTAAGCCAAATAGAAAAAGAAAATTACGCGCTCAGTTTTATGTTTCAGTATAAAAAGTGCAAAATTTTAAGTGGCTTTCATTGATTTCTGATTTTTAATTGTTTCCCTGATGACACATTTTCTCCATTTAAAAAAATTCCCATTCGTTATATGGAGAAAATGCGCAACACCATCAAGAAAAAAAATATCAAAAATCAACGAAAATTTTGAGCTACTTAAAACTTGCACCTTATGGAACTAAAATTTATTAAGCCGTGAAGCATATCCGTGCATGTCCTAATTTTTTCTTTCATCTGAATACAAGTGTGCAATTTTCATGGAATTTGAATGAGAATCAGATTTATATAGCTTTTGTTATGGAATGGAACATTTAAAAAAAATATAATTGAATTAATTAAAAAATATATAGTCACATCTTATGAATAAGCGATAGTCTTGTCATTTTGACACGCACTTTAAAGTAAATGTGAGAAATGACAATTGACAAATGACGAATGAAAAATGAGAATTGACAAATAAAAAGAAACTATAGCATAACTAAGGTTACTTAGCATAAAAATAAAATGAAGATTTGCACTTCGACTTTAGGCACCTTTTTACTACCTAAATTCAATATAACCTTAGCCTTCCAAACAAAATTTCGCATAACACATAACAAAACACCAATATCAAGTGAAAAATGAAAATTTAATATAAAGAAAACATAACGTAGCTTCTCTCAGAAAATACTCATGCATTTTTCATTTCATTCTTTTCTGTACTGAATTTCCAAAAATCCACAAAAGTATTTATGCAATAACACATTGAAGTCTCACTCCACAAATCCAAAGCATTGAATTCTGCAAAATCTATCGACTCACTACTACCACAAAAAATTCTGATAAAAACAAACATATTTATAAGTGCATAAATTGCTCGCAGTTTCCAACCAAATAGTCAGCTTAACTACAACTAACCCCAAACGTACCCACCCACTGCGTGCACTTGCCATCTAAAAGCGCGCGGGATTATTGAAAAAGCAGCATATCAATCAAATACGAAAATCGGTGCAAGGTAGGGAAGAAAATTTTATTAAATATGGTTTCAAATATGCGCAGCTATTCATAGTAAGAAACAAAAAGAATGCTTAGAAAGCTTTCAATGGAAATAGGATTGAGTAAAAATGAAAGCAGGAAATACTAGGAATACTTTATCAGCTGACAAAACAATAAAAACCACAAAAATCTGCAAGGATGTAGATATAGCTTTCTAACTCACCACCTTTAAGGAGATTTGTTGGTTTGGGCTGATGGAGGAGTTGTATAGCATTCCTTTGGCAAGCAGCTGAATCGAGATCAAAGTGGTCGCAAATTCTTTTTTCTATGAATGGCAGAAGGTAGAAGAGGAGTTGTCAGTAAGTAGACGGATAAATTTATCAGACTTAAGTGTGGTATCTAGTATGAAAATGATTTTTGATGAAAATAATTATTGGTTTGATTAAAAATTGTGGCTTGCGCAGGGATTTTTAAATACCGGTGGTCAGTGAAAAAAAAAAAATTCCAGAAAAAATTATCTGAAAACAGTTGCAAAATACTGCTCCTACTGCTCTCGCACACCCAATCGGCATATCGCTCCTGCAACCATGAGATCACTCCCCATTAGAAGCAGATACTTAGATCAAAAATATCCCACTTAGTAGTTAGGTTAGTTTAGCTAAGATGGTTGCCCATGCGAGAACCTACTCACTGGGACGAATATACAAAACATCGTACGTTAACATCATTGTGAGGGGAGAAACACAGGAAAGAAAAGATAAGGGAGAAGTGGTAATGTTTAAGGGTTATGGAGAAGAAGATTGAATCATGGCTTTCGCTGTTATTGTTCCTGTTGTTGCAGCAGCATAAACATTCCTCTTAGATATACAGGGAATGCTGCTAAAGTGACAGTTCTTGGTCGGATAAAAATGCGGGTCATTCCGATTATGTAGAACCAACTGTCCCGGGAACAAAGGTCGGTAGTATTAACCGCTTCTTACAACTGATGAAATTCATCAGGTGTGTATATCTAGACCTGCCCTATCTGCAAATTTAGAGCAAAGATGTCTGAGTCCCAGCCCAGCGAGAACAGGGCAGCTGAGAAAAAGACGCTGAGTTAATTCTATCGCATCCTCCAAACACCCACAAAGTTCAAGGGAGGAGAAATTAACCTTAGAATTTCTCTCGAGCACCACCGATTTAGCCATGCGTTGAGGATCTTGCGACATTTTACGTACGCACACTAATCCATGACTCTCTGAGCTGAGACGAAGCTTATACCACCCATGAAGCAGACTATAGGTTTGCGAAGAATCCCAATCCTTGTGTTTCGTGGGGAAACCGCCATGAGGGTATCCCGTCTAGCTAGCTCATGAGCCGAGCAGTTTCCCACAATGTCTCTGTGACAAAGGATCCATTATTAGACTAATACCAAAGTATTCAGATGCGGTCGCGAATGAAGTCCATCATTCCCTGAGTAATTGCAAGTGCCCCATCAATGAGCTCATCGCCTTAATCGCCACTTGGCTGTGAGTGTATTTATTAACCTCCTTAATAGTAGTTACACAAGTGAGAAACCCTTTCACTGCTTCTTTGATTCCAGTTACCTCCGCCTGAAAACACTACAGTGATCCGATAGCCTGAATGTGAGCTTGAGCTTCAGCTTCTCCATCAACTCTTTCGTTTAACTTGAAAAATTCACCACGCCCCACTTATACATAGTTAAATTAGTCCATGATTTAAGAGTTTAGGGGTAGTCAGAGGACCGAAAAAATGATGATTTTCAATAATTTTTTTTTGCCAGTCAGTTGCTTATTTTACAAATATAAAAACATAGCATTAGCAAATTAACTTTAGCAAAATTAAAAAAAAATTAATAACTGTAAAAGTTTGTTTGGAGCCCGTTTCTCCAGAAATCCCTTGCGGTGATCATCACAACTCCTTGGAGATTCATCTTAAATCAATTGGACAAGAGATATTAGTTTTATTAATACATAATATTTTACCTGATCGAAGCTTTTTTTCTAAATCCACAATACGGCGGCCTCAGGCAATATTTTTTAGATTTTCGAGAAAAAAACCGACAATTAATTGAAAAAAAAAAATCTTTCGATCAGGTATGTTTTTCAAACGCAGTATAAATTTTATTGAAATCTACCAAGCGGTTTCTAAGTTACAGTGATCACCAGTTCAAAAAACATAGTTTTGAGAAAAACGCATTTAAATTTTTGCTATCGATTTATGTATTTATGTAGCGCCCTTTGTTAATTGTTGAATAACTCAAAAAGTATTTGTCAGCATTCACTTCAAATTTTCACACAATATTTTTAAGATATTATACTTTAAGAAAATGCAAAAAAAAACAATCTAATATTTTGAAAATTCTGACTGGCCCTAATCCCTTAAAATCGTACTATTAGACACAAGTTTACCTCTAAGCGATTTTGTTAAAAAATTAAATGTACATACAAAAATTCTTAGTACAGATGAATATCTACGTATAGGCCATCATTTCGTAAATCATTGAAATATAAAAACAAATCATATGTGTTTTTCTCTCAGTAAGAAAACTAAATTATTAACCCCAGTAAATTCCCTTAAACGGTTTGTAGAATTAAGTAATGTTTTCACTCATTTTAATAAGAACTGAAAAAAACTAAAACACAAAATTTATCTGGAATTTTTCATATATTGTGACTTTTATAATTTCTACAAGTCCAAAGTTCTAACAAACTCAAAATCGTGTTTCTTTTTTCCTTTATTAAGTTTTATTTTCTTGATGCTTCAAAGGCACGTTTTCCCTTTGATTATCTCACACACTAACCACAGTGAAGTTGCGTAATTAAAAAAAAAATTCAGTCAAAAGCGAACTAAATGTTTCTCACCCGAAGGTATGCTACCATGTTTCTGGCAATTAAGCAACACATGCGCATGCATACCACACAGAGCTGCACATACTTACAAACACACATTCCACCATCATCACGGAGTGCTTAGTGATTCGTTTGTACGTACATTTTCGCCGAGGGTCAGCTTAAAGGACAGTCTACCAATTTAGCGAAAAAGGGTTGATAACGGAATAACACAAAAATCCTAAAATGACACAGCCGCTTTGAGTGCGGTGTGTGCTAACAACACCAACAACTGCTACTCAGGTGACCGAAAAGCATACACAGCATAAAGCATGCAGAGGTATGCGTGTGCGCTTATGTTTCATTGCCCTTTGTGGTTCCTGTAACCTATTGTGGCTGCTATTAGACTGCCATCCATTCATTTTATGCAGCTATGTGCATATGCACGTGCGGAAGCGGATTAAAGGCGAGAAAAAAATACCTTAAAAATGTTTGTACCTATGTACTATGTAGCCGTAAGCCTCTTATAAACCCATTAAACGCTAAAAGCCATTTGAATACCTCGTTAGGTGCACGCAACTGCCGCATTCAACAGCCAATTTTTTAATGCCCAGCCAGCGCTTTTCAAATTACACGCAGGCACACACACTCACTAATCCTCTCTCTCCCCCTCTCTCTCCCTCTCTCTCTCTCGCTATCTCCATCTCTACAGGACTTCAATTTGCACGGATTGATTTACGTTTATCGATTCATTTAAACTGCAGTCACACTCTCTACGCGCTTAAGCTATTTATAATGCCTACTGTTTTCGTTTCTTTTTCTCTTTCCAGCCGACAAAACGGATGAAAAATTCCATAGGCGCACCGCCGTCAAAATGGGTGTACGCGTCATTTATCGCACCGATGTCTACCACCATGCCAATGGACCGGACAATTTCGGCGCTTTCAGCAGCCAGGGCACCTCACCACCGTCCACTGCTGCTTTGACCTCACCCCCATCGACGCTCACTAATACTGTCAACTCTCCTGCACACACTCAAAGCGGCAGCACTACACCCGCCTTAGCCTCGGCGCTGGGTGGCAGCTGTAGCGCCGAAAGCAATACTAGTTTTGAGGGTACCTCTGGCAGCGATCGCGC
>JAYXIM010016756.1:0-19103 GCA_037575425.1 Anastrepha fraterculus
TCAAACTCTTGAGCACATTGAAGAAACCGCTGCTCTCATTATCACACAGTGAAAAAGGACTTGCTTGGGCTAAAGCAAATTCAGAACGGAATTAGGCAAATGTAATATTCATGAGTGAATCTTTCTTTTGGGCGAATATGTCGGCCTTGGTATACTGCTAATAATCGGCAACTTAAACGAACTGTTAAATATTCAGTTAAAGTCCATAATTGGAGCTGCTTCTTCAAAAAAGGCTTTGGCCGTTTATTTGTGTTTACCGCCAATTCGAGTGAAGTTTTTATGAATGAAATTTACGAAAAATCATCATTGACATCAGCTACGATAATATTTGGAAGAACTAGCCAACCTTAGACTTTACAAGAGGACAAAGATCCCAAGTATCGAAGCCAAAGTTGTGTAGATTGGAAACAGCAAATGGCCAACTCTATTGAAAATGTTTGGGCAGGACTTAAGCAAAAACTCAAACGTTAACAAATATGGACGCGCGAACAGTTAGCAAGCCAAACGCGGTTGTTTTGTAGTCGATTACTTCCACAACATACGCACAAAGTATTACTCAACCGCCGTAGCTGAATGAGTGGGTACGTGACTACCATTCGGGATTGTGTCGGTTTGAATCTCCGTGCAGCAAAATGGCAAAAAAAGTTTTTTTTCTAATAGGCTCTCCTATAAAAACAAGCTAAGCTCCTAATAAAAAATAAGATAAGAAATATATCGGCCGCTCGGAGTCGGCATAAAACAAATAGGAGGAGGAGCTCGGCCTAACACCTTAAATGCGTGTAAGCGTCATTTATATATAATATATTGGGTAGGGGAATTAGTTCGAAGCGTTTTACCACCATTACTGTTTGTAACTTATTCCCACCTCTCAACCAATTCGTTGATGCCGCTCCGCCAAAAATCGCCTGTTCTGGTGTCAAAGAATTTGCTGAGCCAGTTTTTAAGGACCTCTTTGTTATCGAAGGTACCGCCCTTTATATAGATTGGCAGGGAGCAGAAGAGATGATAATCGGTAGGTGCAAAGTCTGAAGAATACGGCGGATGCTGAAGGACTCGCCATGCGAGCTCATGGAGTGCCGCTTTGACGACTTGTACAACATGGAGCCTGGCGGTGTCGTGAAGGAGTATGGTTTGATGATTTCGATAAGGTATTTCGAATATCCTCATTCACGCGGTGTAGCTGGGTACTGTAGAACTCCTTATTGGGCGTGGCATACCTTTCGAGCATTTCCCTTGCCCTCCCAGTTTTATCGTTGACTCTCAGTTTTAGCGTATCTCTTGGAGCCACCCATTACTTTCTTTGCTTCATATTGATGCATAGGCACTATTTTTCTCATCTCCAGTGACAACACGGTAGAAAAAGCGCTGTTTATGACCGCGTGCTACTCGATGGCGGGCGAGACGCTGAGAAGGAATTTGAAGGCGACTTTCTTTGTTTGTTTTGTTGAGCTCGTGAGGCACCCAGGCTCCCAATTTTTCGATAAATCCCATTGATTTAAGGTGATTGAGAATCGTTTTATGGTCGCAGCTCAATTTTTTTGCCGATTCACGACTGGTTTGGCGAACATTCCTCCTCAAAAATGCTTTGAGATGTTCTTTATCGAATTCAGAAGGACTAACGCTGTGGAACGTGTCATCGATGTTAAAGTCACCATTTTTGAATTTTGCAAACTATGTCCGTGCTGTAGACTCGTCTATAACACCTTCTCCATACACATCGCAAATGTCCCGGGCTGCTACGGCAGGTTTTTGACCTCGACGAAAAGCAAAGAAGAGCAATTGCCTCTTCTAAGCCTCAAAACGAGTAAAAAATTAAATAACTCAAAAATACAATTAAGCAGAAAGAGTTTTTTCGAATGAATGCTTACCTTTTGCCAAACAGCAAGCAAACCGTTGTAAAATAAAAGAAAATATGACGTTATGAACTTATTCCCCAACCCAATATGCATAAATGTGTATCTCTCCTTCTTTTCGGCACAACCGCTTAACTTAACATAACTTAACACAACTTAACATAACCTAACTTTCCATCAAAGGGAATCTTTGCTTTAAAAAAATTATCCCACATATCTTAGATAAATAAATAAATAAATCTGGAATGAAAAACTGGTCGGTAAAAGGCTGACCCTAGAAGTTGTCACCAAAAGGGGTCGCTGAACTCAGATGGGTACAATTTCTTCTTTTAACCGCCATGTAATTGGAAATTTACTTAATTTTTCTTTAAAATTCAGCTAACTACACAACGCCCGCAAAAGTATGCTTAGCCACAACTATTTCAGTGGGCAGGCGCGCCTCCTACCCAAACAAGGAAGTGTAAGCGAAAAACTTTTCACGGTTAAGCCGTATCGCACGCAGCCACATAAGAGTAGGCGAAACTTTAGTTGCCGCTGGCCGATATCAAAAATGAAACAAACAACAAAAAACAAATCGTTTAAATCCCGTCGCGTGCACTTACTTGCAAAGCTTCCATGTTGGCGAAAAGTCGTGCACTATTTTATGGCCACTTAAAGTTTTATAATGATTAGTAGCTGGAGGTGGTTGAAGCGTGTGAAGATTTTTTTGTTTTTCAAGGAATGCGGTACATACATATGTATGTATGTATGTATGTATGTATGAGTGTGTGTGACTATTTTTTGCTGCACACGCATTTCCATTGCTGTCGGCATCTGTGTACAAATTTAAATTTTTGTGGGTTTTCCGTTTAACCGCCTAAAAGTATGCTTTAATTTAACTTTAGTTTCCTACTTTCTTTTTATAGCTGCTATCAATCGAATTTCGTTAATATTATAGATTGTAGTTGGCCACCGCTGAGGTCATAAAGTTCAAGCGTAGTTTGTCAATCCGGTGATTTCTCACCCTTCAAACTGCAACGGTTTATTTGTGTTTTGTGTGCGACAGAGAAAACGAAAACGGTGATGTTGCAAAAATTTACTGAAATTTGTGCTTAGAAAGTCGCAAACACGCTGGAACAACTACTTCGTTGTGTTTAGGGGGCGTGTTTCATAGCTCAAGTTTTAATGCCTCAGCAGTTGTTTCTTGTTTGTTCCTTCACTCTTTTCCCCGCTTCGCACTTTGTTGCCGCCAATATGCCTTTGTTTGTACTGAAACCTTTCCTTTTCATTTTCTGCAGTTCTTGCTTGCCCCTTACCCCTCTCTATCGTGCTTTTCTTCCCGCTCTTCTCCTTCCCTAGCTCCAGCAACCACACTTCCGTGGGTACTGAAACCTTTCCTGTTCTTTCTCCCTCTCACTGTGGACAATCCATTGCCTTTCCATCATCCGTGCTTGGGAAGCAGTTTCGCAAATCGCAAAATATTTAAGTTTCCGTCGTTCAACTTAAAAGTTTATCATATAATGCGTCGCTAAGTAGGCTGCTTAGATTTTTACTGCTATAAAGACTTAAACTAAATGCGAAGTTCGCACGTATTTCTGCATCCCACCCACCGGATTTCATTGCAAAGGGTGATCAAATTCGAGGTACTCTTTCCAATAGGGCTTTTTCGACTTGAACTTTTATTTGAAGGGCTATGTAAAGTCTGAATACTGTGTCGATAAACCAGCTGCGATTGAGGCATTGGAAACCAACATTACTAAAATTATTAATGAGTTACCGAGTCATTGGTGTTTACGGATAGCCGAGTTACGGGGCAGTTGTGGACGATATTTGAAATGGACTATCTCTAAAAAAAATACATATCATGAATGGATCTACACAAAAATAATAAAAAAATAGATATTGCCCAATCAATTTGAATTTTCGTTGTTTTAGTTCATTTTAAAATCTGATAACGCTAAATTGATCACCCTTTATATAGTTCAGCTGACTATCCCCCGGCCGCTATGTCGCTCTTTACCGCTCATTTTCTTTTCTCTCTTTCTCTCTGCAATTTTTACTACATATTTTCTCCACCAGCATTGAATTACCTTTCGGCTTTCCTTTTACTACTTACAAATTTCCGTAGTTTATGCCACTTTTTATGGCTACATTTTTATTATTTTATTTCTTTTCTTCTTTGAATCGCAAATCGCATCAAATGCAGGAACGAAGCACACAACTATTTGCTGCTGGTAACTTTATTGCCACCAAATATTTTTATGGCTGCCTATAAATATACTCCACACAAGCATATCAAACAACACAAAAGCTTCATCGAAATTCCACGAGTGTCATTTGATTTTCAATAAAACGTTTTGCTTTCCAATGCTATATTCAATATTCATTTCGTGATTGAAGTGCTCGCAAATTTAAAGAAAAATGTTGTTGCGCCGCAAAGTGTGTTTGTAGGCATTCCTTTTAAATGTGCTTATTTGATTGAGTGCGTACTTTTTTAATTTAATCTTTGTTACTTTTTTGGCTTACACACACACATCTACGTATTTATATTGACACAAGTCTTTATTTATATTACTTTTTTATTAGGAAGTAAGAGGGTAGGTACACTGAAGGTGGTATAAAGCCTTTGTATGCTTTGCACGGTGAGCTGTAATCCTCACGGTGAGCCAATCGTTAGATTGGCCAATTGATATTGAGTGATTGTTTTTAATAAAGAGCAAAATCCGAAATCGTATCCCAGTACCCAAAAGAATGCAATATTTTGAGCAATGGGGATCGCTTTTCGGATACGTAGCATACTTTTCGGATTGCTACCAAATTATTTAAATTAAGTTAGAACCCAAAATCATATCCCGATCTCCAAAAGTATGCAATATTTTAAGCAACAAAGTTCGCTTTTCAGATACATAGCATACTTTTCGGATTGCTAACAAATTCTTTAAATGAAGTTAGAACCCAAAGTCATATCCCGAATCTCCAAAAGTATGCAATATTTTGAGCACTGCTGTTTCCTTTTCGGATACTTAGCATACTTTCCGGATTGCTACCAAATTCTTTAAATTTAGTTAGAGAAAAATCTACAATCGTAACCCGAACCCCAAAAGTGTGGAATATTTTGAGCGACGAATTTCGTTTTTCGAATGCATAGCCTACTTTTCGGAGTGCTACCACATTGTTTTAATTAAGTTTGTCAACGTACACTGATAGTTTCTAGTTCTTCAAAACAAAGAAATGAAATATAAGCCTAGTACCCGAAAGCGGAGAATACTTGAGGCATTTAATTTCGCCTAGCATAATTTTTTGGACAACTACCAAATTATTTAAATAACATTATTTAAATTATTTTATATCTCACAATGTGTGCTGCTTATAGCCCTCAAAACAAAAAATCTTAAAAACAAAATGAAGTACTGAAAATCCAAAAACAGAACTGTCGGCAAAAGTAGACAAAACTTCAAGATAATCTAATTCAGCCTGCCTACTTTTCGGACTACTACCAAATTACATAAATAAAGGTATTCAATTGGCAATGATTGATAATAATTACTAACGAGAAAAATGCATAAACAGTCTGCTGCCTAAAAGTAGACCATACCATCAGTATTAAAGTTCACCTTGCATACTTTTCGAATAGCTACTACAGTTTGCAAATTAAGTTATTAAACTGGAAACGAGTAGTTGTACATAGGATTTAAGGAGCAATATCTAATCTAGTCTAGCACTCAAAATGGAGAAATACTCTGAACATTTCGTTTCACTTTGCATACTTTTTGGATTACCAACAAATTATTTAAATTGATGAATTTATCTAACACCGCAAATTTTTAGCTTGTACAGAGAAAAATCTAAAAAGAAAATGCAATACCTAAAAGTAGGCAACACTTTAAGGAATCTAAATCACCTTGCATACTTTTCACGAGTATTACTAAATTTACTAAATTAAGTTATTTATTTGACAATGCGCACTCACAGTTCTTTTACAGAGAAAAATCAAAAAAATCCAGCTCCCGAAAGTAGGCAACATATTGAGTGAATCTAAATCGGCTTGCATAGTTTCCAAATTATTAATAGTTTTTAAAATTAATTAAGTTGGTTATCTGACGCCTTGCTCGAACTCGTGAAAGCTGAGCCAAATTTGATAGTCGATATGATATCTCAGAGGTTAAATTCATCGTATGGAACAGTTCACATACACCTGTTTTAGTTGGGAAAGGTTTCTAAGCTGGCAAAATGGATTCCGCGTAGACTTTCCGTCGTCAACCTTCACCAGAGAGTGAATGTGTGTTCTCAGCTGCTGCAACGGCTTGAAAATGAAAGTTTTTTGAACCGTATCGTTACTGGTGATGAAAAATGGGCCCTTTACAATAATCCTGTTCGCAAACGCCCATGGTTAGATTAAGATGAAACACCAGAACCGACCCCTGGAGATGGCCTTCACCCCAAAAAGACTCTCCTGTCTATTTGGTGGGATATGGCCGGTATTGTTTATTATGAACTTCTGGAACCAAACCAGGCGATAACTGCTGATAATTATTCCCATCAGCTATCAAACCTGAAGCCTTTAGTGAATAGACGTAAAGTTTTGTTTCACCACGACAACGCAAGATCTCATACCGCAAGGCAAACATTAGGCAAGCTTGAACGAGCTCGGATGGGAGCTAATGCCGCATCCACCATACTCTCCGGATATTGCTACCTTGTGATTATCACCTTTTCCGTGGACTTCAATCCCATATGAGTAACAAGAACTACTCCTCAAAAGAAGCTATAAAAACGGATATAAGCATAGTTTGGCTCCAAGGACAAACCATTGTTTGAGCAGGGAATTGAAAATGTGTCTAAACGTTGGCGAATGTCTTCCACATTGTAAATAATGAAGGAAAATGTATTATTGATTAACAAATACTTTGAACATCCTTTTTATTCATTTTAAAAGCACCTTTAAAAAACGCACGAACTTATGGACTGACCTGATAATATAAAGTACATCGTTTGCTTTACTACATAAAAGCACGTTCTAATCAAGTGAAATGGTGTAGGTGTAGTATTGCTGTAAGCTCCCTCCGGAGTAGCACCCACATGTGGATTCTGAATTTGGCAGCTAGGTTTGATAAAGTTACAAATTGCTTTGCATACTTTCCGTCATACTACCGCAAATTGGAGTGAGCAATGAATTAGACTAGCAATCCAATTTCATATTTAACGCCTGAAGCGGCAGAAAGTTAAAAAGGAAAAAAAAACATAAAGGAATTTGAAGCAAATTGTAGATACATTTGAGTTTCGGATATGAAGACTGGTATAAACTGTTGCTCAGCCGTTTACGTATGTATGTATATAATAGCATTTACTCTTGAAGCATATAATTTGCTTTGCATAGTTTCCGCCACACTACTAAACTATTTCGGTGTAAAATGGAGTTAATGCTGATAGCTTAAACAAGAGCGCCAGAGACAGTTGAAAAAAAAGAATAAAAATAAAAAAATATTTTGTGCGCAAAAAAATAAGCACGGAAAGCACAAATTAGTTTACAACCTTAGAGAAAAGAAAGTATAATTTGTGTAGTCAAACTCACCTAAAAAAGTTAAACAAATTTTGGAAAATAATTCGCGCACCAAAAAGTATGCAATATTTAATTCAGGGCACAAATTAATGTAAAATCTCTGGCGAAATCCAAATTTAATTTATAAAACCAACCACAGTACCACAATTATTCATACCACTTCACGATAGTTATACAATTTTATTTTTGTTGCATATTTTTCGGCGTGAAATAATACGTTTTAGCAAAAGAGGGCTTGGCATAGCAAGTTTGCTTTGACCACAGCAATTTAGACAACACAATATAGTTAAACAAGCAGCATAAGTGAGAACGCCTAGAAATATGCTTGGTTTTTTAACATAAATCGGTGTACAATCAGTTTTTCAATGCAACACAATTCAGTATAAACTGTTATATGTGGCACGCTCACGTGCGTGTATGCTTACAATAAAAAAAAGGTAAAAGATTTCTACTCATTCGTGTGGTTAAAAAATGAGAAAAACAGATCAATGTACAGGCGCCCAAGCATTCGCTAAGCTAATATTTTACTTTGAAATTTTAATTAAACACTAACTAAAACCTACTTTATCTAACGCATTTGGCTTTCGCTTATGTGCCAACGCCTGAAGGTATGCTCAAAATTGCTTGCACGTTTGAAACTTTTCACGCACCACTGGTTTCAAGATCTTTTGCAGCGTTTTGCAAAACTTTAAATGAACGCACGCGTAACCGCACTTAACTTATCATTAGATCGACAGTGCGTGTCAGCAGAATGTTGGTCAAATCCGCAAAGTGTAGCCAATAGAACCTTCGGAGCTCTTGGCACGCTGGCCGTTTTTTCGCACTTTAAACGCATTTAAAGAGAGGAAATTTCGTTTGCTGCCAAGCTGACTATTAAATGGTCTTCAGCTAGTAGCCGCACTCTATCCGCTTTATATATTTTTATCTGCTATTTAAGCGGCAAAACGGTTCGGTAGAAGTCTATCGATTTTGGGGACATTGAGATGTACTTTTTTCTTACGAAATTAATACCAAAAGGAGCTTAGAGGAAATTTTTAAATTTATATGAAATTAAAAGGGGTTCTTTGTTTGTATTTGGAAAGTCATTTCCTTAATATGCCGCCCTTTTTACACTATATTTTTTCATTTAGGTAAAATTTTTCTGCTGACAGTGTTAAACGTTCCATATAAAGAAAGAGTGGGATAGGCGTTAAATGGAGGAAATGCATAATAATGTGACGAAAACAAATTCTTAAAACCCAGTGTAGGCTGGACTAATTTTAAAATGATTCCAAATATATAAATAAAATTAGTTTCGAAAATATTTGGTGAGAAAACAAGTTTCCGTTCTTTCTTAGCCAAAGTTACGAACTATTTTTTGATTTATTTGAAATATTTGTCACTGGAAGCTACAATTTTACTCCATCTTTCAGGTAGCATACGGATTCCTCTGACGAAAAATTCGAGCTCTTTTGACTTGATCCATTCATAGAGCCAATTTGCGATGCTCTCGTAAGAAGTGAACCGCTCATCAATAAGGGCTGCCTGCATTGATCGGAACAGATGGTTATCCGTAAGTGCGATGTCGGGGGAATACGAAGGGTAGGACAAGATTTCCCAATTCAGTCCCTCTAACTATTTTTGGACCGATTAAACAACGTCTGGCCTGGCGTTGTCATGCAGCAAAATCAGTTTGTCATGTCCAACGTCCCATTCCGGCCGCTTTTTTTTTGAGAGCTCGATTCAAACGCATTAGCTGCAGTCGGTAACGATCGCCAGTGATGGTTTCAGATGCTTTAAGCAGTTCATAATAGATGACACCCTTCTGATCACACCAGATGCACAAATAAGCTTTGAAGCATGAATATTTTTTTTCGCTGTCGATAGACCTGGTTCACCTGGCTGACTCCAATATTCTCGACGCTTAGGGCTATCAAATGGATCCGTTTTTCATCGTCAGTGATGTTGCGAAAACCTTTTCTTTTCTGCCGTTCAAGAAGCATCTCACACGTCACCAAACGTCTCTCGATATCCCTCTCCTTCAATTGATGTGGCACCCAGTTACCTGCTTTCTGGAGCATTCCCATCGCGTGCAAACGTTTACCGACGGTTGATCTGTCAACATCCAACTCTTTAGACGTGTCATCAAGGGTTCGACATGCGTCTTCATCCAATAATTGTTCTAGTTGAGAATCTTCGAACTTTTTCGATGCCACTTCGCAACCTTTATTACTCACGTCGAAATTGCCATTGCCACTTTGGAAGCGTCGAAACCACTCTTTACAACTTGTATTTAATGGAGCGTGACTACCGTAAATATTGATCAATATATGACACGTTTCCGCTGAACTTTTCTTTAAAAGGTACTAATGAAGCATGACTTGCCGCAAATGCTGTATTTTCGGGACGAACGTAGAGATTTTCATTGTCAGATAAAAAAGGATCTTTACGCTTCAAACGAATATCAACTAGTGCGGAAACTTATTCCCATTTCCCAATACAATTCTGAAATATTTCCGTGAATAGGCAAACAAAGCCTAAAATTCTCATTCTTATTATATGCGCCTCACTCTTAAAAGCAGTACTAAAAGCGCACGGCAAAGGTTTTTAAAACGGTTTTTTTATTTTTGCTACGCAATGAAGTATTTATGAAGAAAAGCGACCTTTAACTCGAATAAACGACCGCCTACGAGTTTTTTATATATATTTTTAATATTTCAATTTTTCGTTGCGCCACATTGTTTGGACAGGTCGTGATTATTATTTTTCAATCATGGCATTAATATTAAAATATCATTTACCTAAAAACGGTGTAAAGTTTTCATATATTTCTGTTCCTCTTTCTGTTATATTTTTAAATTTTTTTAATTTTTGTTTTACTTTATTCCTTTCCCCATTTTTTTGTTTTCATTAAACAGCACCCACTGCACAGCAAAACAGTCTACCCAAAGAAATTAAAACTTTTCGCCAGCAAAGCATCCACAAATTGCATAAAATATGGCGCCTGAACTTTTTTTTTATTTTTGACTAAAAAGTTTTTTCTTTGCAAAGCATGTTTTTAAGTGTAAGAAGGTAGACACTTATTTTGTGTTATGTTAGGTGAGCTGGTTGCTCCCAAGGAGAAGTTTTCCGACACTGTCTTGCACAGCACAATTTTTGGGTCAGTTTGTTGCATACTTTTGTACACTTTCGCTCTCACTTAGTAGTTCGTTTGCCGAAGTGTGCTTTGAAGGGTTCAAAAGTATGCAACAGTGTAGTCAAAACAAACGACTTTCTTGTTGTGCGTCAAATTACGTATTGTGTGTTGAATTTTTTTTGTTCCTCACCATAAAATTTTGCTTAATTTTCACGCTTCGTAATTTTGATACAAAAATTAAAAGCCATACGGATGTTATGGAATGTGCAGAACAATGTAACGGTGGATAAAAACTTGACATAAACATAAATATTTACTCACATCCATATATGGTTTACTAAAAACCAGTATTATTTGCGCAGAGAGCGTGTATATACAAAGGGTGATAATTTTAGAGGTAGCGGATTACAAATTAAAATAAAGCAATGAAAATTCAATTTTATTGCGCAATCTTTATTATTTTTATGTAGACACTTAACGACACTTATTTTTTTAAGATAATCCCTTTCAAATGTTGGCCGCAACCGCGCCGTGACTCGATTATCCATAAATATGACTCACTGAAGGACTTCGGTCGGTATCTAGTGAAAAATTTTAGTAATGTCTCAATCGAAGCTGGTTCATCCATAAAGCATTTAAATTTCCAAAACCCCACAAATAAAAGTATAACGGTGTGATATCACTCGACCTTAGTGGCCAATCCACTGATCCGAGGTGAGAGATTAATTGCTCACCGAAAAATCAACGCAGTAAATACATTGTTTTGTGGGCTGTGCGGCAAGTAGCGCCGTCTTGTTGATACCAAATCTTTTGGAGATCACGGGCTTAAATTTTCGGCATCAAAAGGTCGTTTATCATGGCTCATTAGCGTTCGCCAGTCACTGTTACATTGGCGCCCGCCTCGTCCTCGAAGAAATGTGGGCCGATGTATCTTCCAGCCCACAAGCCGCACCAAACGGTTGTTTTCAATGGTTGTAATGACTGTTCTTACAGGGCTTCCGGTTGCTCTTTAGTCCAAATACGGCAATTTTCCTTATTAACTCAATCATTTAGCCAAAAAAGGGCCTCATCGCTGTTCACCATAAATTGGCGTGAGCGCACGATGTACCCTTTTCATAATTCAATTGAGCAATTTGTAAACGGCGTTTTGAGGCGTAAATCTTTCCTTGACGAAATGTCAATGAATACTGAGAAAAAGTATGTATTCAGGCTGACAGTAGTCTAAAAACCCCATTGGGGAAAGTACCTCCAATCTGATGACCCTTTTCATATACAAATGTATATATACTCAGAAGTCTTATTGGGTTGTTGTTTTTGTTGATTTTTTCTTTTTTTCTTGTATGAATTACATTTCCATACAAGCATTTCCTTTGTACAAACTTTTTGCTGCTTACCGCGAAACACAGTTTTTAATTATATTCTGCTGTTACGCTGTTGTGACGCATTTTTTTTCTTTTAGCTTGTTTTTGTTTTTAATTTCACAGCGTGCTCACTTTCCATTACATGTCTAATGTATATCGCAAACTGACTTAAGATTTAAATTTTTTTAATATGGCGAATATTATATATATAAGTTCTTTAAAGCCATTGAGTACGAGTAGCGGCTGATAATACTGCGATTTAAGGTAGCCCGGATATTCGGGGAGCGGGAAAGCATTTGAACAGTAACTTATTTACTTTACTGGCAAGAAGTGGCGTAAAGTTAATATCAGTGCCTGTAGTGACAGTCAAGTCGCTTTGAACGACTTAGAAATCACGCGCACCTCTTCAAAAGTTACTCTGGAATGTAAGTTGAGGCTGTAATCTGTTAGAAGACAGAATGAGCTTGACTGCCGCGACACTGCGCTATTCAAGGCAGCAAACTTCCTGGCGAAATGGCAAGCTACGGTTTCTTGGAGTGTCCAATTGGACCGGAACCCGTTTTAGAACCAAGTACGGCGTCAACTGTCGCTTACATCAAAGTTCTCAGTATTAAATCTAAATACTAAAACCTGCAAAACAACCAAAAGCTTCCTGAAAACCCCTAACAAGGTTGCAGCAAAATTCACTCCCAGACAGCGGGGTAGTGAGTTACGAGCTCTGAAGGGTCTGGAACCCAGATTAGAGCAATGTTACCTGCGCACCCAAGATATTTGAATTCCTCTTTACAGGAGCTGCGCCATGGCGCCGTCAGAGCCTTGATCGCGGCTTGACTATAGCATTTTCCATGCCTGCAAAATCGCAAAGACTTCTATCCGAAAAACATTAGCAGTATTCGGAAATTTTAAGGAAATGGATAAATTGGTTGATTTACTGAAGACAGAGGTACCAGCTTCGATGCAGGTTTTCTCGTCGTTCCAATCCTGCCTTCTAGCAAAGATTGCCCTGCGCATCCTTCCAATTCCAGTTTGTGGATAGAGAGATCTGTCCCAAGTTCACAGAAATACGGTGTTAACTCCCTAAAAATTCTACCATGACCCTTGAAAGATTGCCTCTAGAGGCCAACCTCCTTGAACCTGTTTGCCCTTTGAGCAGCGATGGAAACAATGTAAAAGTCTATGGGAAGTAAGTGCAAAACCGCATTTAGGGCAACACTAAGGCAAGCTCTACATACGAAATTTGTACTAAGAGCAGTAAAATTTTGTATCCCATCTTACACATCAACTTGAAGCCTTACGAAAATATTATAGAAGAACAATTCTTGCTCTTCCGCTTGTTTTCAATGTTATTAAAGGTGGCATTGATTGCTCTTCTTTTAGTTTACTTAGATATAAGTTGGTAATTGAATTACTTGTATGTATTTATGTTCATTATTCTTTATTATTAGTAATCACTCTAAACGTATGTTTTCTTGACTTTTTCAAAATATATAAACATTAAAAAACTATTTTCCTCTAGTATTTTTCTTATATTTCGCTTTCACTGCCATCGAGTTTTGACCAACAGCAATTTTCTTCAATTGTCATCTAAAGAGAATTCCCACTATGCAAAGGTCACGCGACATTTTGCGCTCCCTCACGACCACTAAGAATATCGCGCAATTCAATTATTGACAAACCATCATAAAAATCGCATGTTTAGTATACCTTCAGGCGCAAAAGCAAAATATTTATGATAACAAACACCATTTGACTTCTCACCACCACATTCTACCAAACGTTAAGTGGAAGCAGTTATGTGAAATGAAATATAGTAGAGTGGGCATGTCACAACAAAACAATATTTTCCAATTCATTGATTGGCACAAATGAAAAACAGCAAAAAGCAATCGAAATAACACACAAGTACGAGTACGTATTTACATTTGCACAAGAGTGGACAATAAAACGAAAATGGAATACTCAGATTATGAGAAAAGTAAACGAACATAAATGTCTGCGGCAGAAAATATTTAACTGGGGTGATTAAAGTGTATTTAACTCGCGCATGACGTGACACACTGTGTTAGCGGGGAGCTCAAAAAATGCAAATTTTTTTTTTTGTTTATGCGATGCTGTCTGCTTTACACTCCAGTACTAAATGCAAAGCTTTCAATGTTGAAGTCTTCTTCCTCGCCTTTGTTCCGTTTTCTTAGAGTCAGTTCTCCTAGTTCGTAATCACCAAATTTTTCGATCTCGGCACGTCTCGGTGCTTAAATTCGCTTTGATCTACTCCGTCTAAGTATGTTAGGGTCGCCCTGGCTTCTTCAGCGCCGCAACTCTGTTTAGAACCTTTTTTTGTCATATCGGATTCAGATTTCCAATGGACAAGACCATACCAGCGAAGACGGTTCTCTTGTACTTTTTGCTCAATCGGCTCCATTTTAAGGTTTCCACGAATGTATCGACTTGTTGACTGAATCTTTCAGCAAGAAATCTATGATTAATGCAGAGGCCGCTTCAACAAGTAAAAGTTTAAGTCTTACGAAAGAGAAGGTCTTATAGCATAAACTGTATCGACGTGGTCAGATTAAAGGTAAATTCGTGCTAGATGGCTTGGTTTAAGGGGCAAAATTAAGAGATAGCTGATGTTATGGCAAATGTGAAATATGTCGAAGTCAATTATGGATATTTAGAGCTGCAATATCTAGTATGCCATTGTGTTACTAGGCACTGAATTTTTTTGTAGCCAATAGATGATTGGTCTTCAATAACGGCATAGGACCAGAGCTGGTGATATATCGTTCATTTGATTACATCTGGATCTCTTCAGTCAATTAATGGAGATTATTTTTTTAATATTGTTGTAGCAGCATATACCAAGAATGCTGCTGGAGGTAGCGTAGAATCGACTGTGGTGAGAAAGTTGATGGACATGCCTTCAAATGTACCTAAGAGGTGGTGCCATCTCCAGCAAGTGCCTGTCCGAGTAGTTCCTAAGAAATTACTTGCTATGCATAGTATTATGCTCCTTAATAAGAAGTTTACAGACCCTAGTGTGAAGATGTTGGATAAGCGACTTGAAGAGGCATCTCGTGGCTGTTTTGAGTGCAGTATTTCGGCATGTCTGCAGCTTCACCCTTTGGGCTTCACTAGTTCAAGGCATTGAAAAGAGAGTTGTGTAATTAAAAACTGGTCAGCAACATTTATTATTACACAACAAAGGCAGCTGTATTGGCACAGGAATTAATTCCTCTTAATGCTCGGACAAACATTTTCATTGAAAGCCAAGCGGCTATTAAAGCAATTATGGCTCCTTGGACTCACTCGGAATGTGTTCAACAACGGAGATCCGAAATGCAGAGTTCATGCATTGAAACGAAAATGGACAGGTCACTATTTGCTGAACACCAAAACACAGAGGAATAGAAGAAAATAAGAGAACTCTTGAGCGCACTAAGGCAGGTATTCGTTCGCCGAGATTGAGCAGGTCAGACACATATCCATTAATATTCTTTCTGAAAATGGAACCAAATGAGGAACTAGCTCTGGAAACTCAGTCGGTATACGAACACTCGACCTCGTCCAAAACTGCCAAAATTATGATAAGGGCTTGGAATACGAAAATTACAAAATTTATTTTTTCAATTTCTAGAAAAGACTGACAAAACAAATAGTTGGAGTACCGACGGGACACTGTCTAACTCCACATTACGCAGCTGAATGGGTTTATTCCAGAGCGATGCGCATAACACATGCAACGAAGCGAATGCTAAGGATCACTTACTTCTCTACTGACCTGCTCTTTGTAGAACTCTACATATGTGCCTAGGATCGGCATACTTTTCATCCTTGAAGGATATTGCTGACAAAAAGCTAAATGACTTCTTAAAACACGCGAAGACGTGCATTAAGAATTACATAAAATAATATCTTCGACTCCAAATACATAGCACTGGTAACACAATAAACCTTAGAGATCTATGTGAGATCTTTTACAAACCATCTGACCTAACCCATCCTACTCTGAAGTCGCATTTCCTCTTCCACTCATAGTTGTACCACCCTAAATATAAAATTGACCTCAATTTCCATTAATTTTGGCGATCTTGGTTCTAAACAAATTTTTGTGTTCATGCTTTTTTTCAACTTTTTTTCGACTCACTTAAATAAACAAGCACCAGCGAAATATGAATTTTGCGGGGACATCATCTGAGTTGATTTCCATGTATGACTGCTGTAACTAACACAACGAACCATATCCTGCAGGCGGCACACAAGCCGAAACACAAATCAAATCAAATCAATATCTTTGGGAGACATACACGTATGTAAAAGCTGGGTATTGGTAAGGGCATGAAAGCAATAAAAGAAGCCAAATCGTGCATGCAATACAATAAATGTAGCTACACGGCGCAAGCAATAAATATCTGGATACATATAAACACCATACATTTAGATTTTCCCAGCAGAGAAAGCTGCTAGCTCTTGCTTCGCGAGGCAACGAGAAGTCCAGCGATCTTAAAAGAAGCGGTTCAGATATTCTGATCGCTTTCTAGAAGCTCGGGATTGGGAAATACTTATCGAAAGAAGAGTGTTAAAGTTAAAAATTGTACAGTCCTAGCAAACCACATTAAGGCTGAGTAGAATACTAGAAAATTGGCAAAACTAGAACAGAAATAGCCATAATCATGAGCCAGTTTATGGGACATATTTCCTCGAAAAAAAAACAGTACAAGTAGAGTCCCCCTCATTAACCTTTGTAGGAGCTGCTAAGATGAAGATGAGCCACACGACTTAAGAAGTCTTTGCCACCGTTCGCCATATTGAAGAAGAAATTAAACATTTTTAGGCACATTATTTTAAACAAACCTGAGAGCCCTAGCAGAATTAGAAATGTGACAATTGCTTAAGTTCATTGACCCTACGGGCTGGCTTGTTGATGTGGAAAGAATTCGGATCAGGTTCGTTGACTTTACAGTTTAGTATAAGAGAAAGTACAGGTTTTTAATCGAAGTTGCTATCACAAAGAGCCCATCTTAGAGAGATAATTTTTAGCAGCCACCTCAAAATAACTTAATCCAACCTAAACCAATAGCGAGGTCTATACTTAAGATCAGTACAGATTTCCTATCCGTTATGAACTGCCTCCCACTCTCCCACACAATTATGAACCATGCGTCGATAAATTCGCCATCCCGTTGCGCCAAATGTTAGACACTCACCCAATATTGACTTGAGCGAATGAGTATGAAGAAGAAACTGAAGTAAGAAAGAAATGGTTTTTGGGATTTTTGAAGTTGCGCGTTCACAAGGGATAGCAAACCCGGTGTTAATGGTATGATAGTCATGCGCAAATCCACTATACTATGGCGCTTACCGGCAACCATTGCGCAAATAGTTAGTTTCTAAAAATAATAGGAAGAATGTTTTCAATACTATTGCAGTTAGTACATTTTTAAACTAGTTACAATCTAGTTACTAATGAACTGGTTTATAACTGGTTAAATAAGTATTAGTACTGAATCAAAAATTTATTTCATTAATTGTAGAACTTCTCTGCAATATTGTTACCTCAGGCTAATCAAAAAATTGTTCATTTGAGCTAAAATATATTTAAAAAAAAAATAGTAAAGAATATATTTTTATAAAGTAACGCCCTAAGCCCAGTTACCATATAGTCACTAGGGAACTGTTTGCAATTATCGAATTTGATGCTAATCAAAAGTTTATTTCACAAAGTTGAACTTATTTCAGAATTTCTCTGCGGTGTAATTACAGCGGCCACTGGCTACCCAGAAGTATTAATGAAGTTTGCTAATACTTAATTAAAAACGCTTGTATTAAGAATGATTATTAATAGATGGGTCCATTTCTGAACTAGTTACAATTTAGCCACTAACGAACTGGTTGGTAACTGGGTAATTTCGTACTAGTGCTAAGCTAAAAGTATCTTTCAATAATTTCAAATAAGCTTGTATTAAACATATTTTTAATAGCACCCCATTTAGTCCATTTCTGAACTAGTTACAATTTTGTAACTATCGAACTGGTGACATTCGTACTAGTGCTAAACTAAAAGTATCTTTCAATAATTTCAAATTATTTCGGCATTTTTCTTCGGTGTGGTTACGGTAGTCATAGGCCACGCAATAGTGTTAATCAAGTGCGCTTATATTTATATAAAAAATGTTGTATTAAAAATGCCTCTAATAGCACTCCATTCAGTCAATTTTTGAACTAGTTGCAATTTAGTCACTAAAGAACTGGTTCGCAATTCGTGGAATTGGTCTTGATAAAAAACTTAAAAGTTATAAGTTTATTTTAAAAATGTTTCTAATAGCACCTCATTTAATCGCTAGGTACAGCTCAATACCTTGCGAACTGCTTCACAACTGGTTACATTGGTAATAATGCTAAATTAAAAATTTCAAGTTTGTTTTAAACATGTTTCTAATAGCAATCCATTTAGTAAATTTCTTGTAATAGTTACTTTTTACTCACCAACGAACTGGTGCACAACTGGTGACATTGGTACTAGCGCCAAACTAAAAATTTACTTCAATAAGTGCAAATCATTTCGGAATTTGTCTTCGGTGTGGTTACGGTGGTCATAGTCTACACAAAAAAGTTAATCAAATGTGCTAATATTTAAATAAAAAAGCTTGCATCAAAAATGTTTCTAATGGCAACCCATTTTGTCTATTTCTGAACTAGTTACAATTTAGTCCCAATTTAACTCGTTTGCAACTGGTTAAATTGGTACTAGTTCCAAACCAAAAATTTACTTCGATTGTGCTAAACTATAATCTCGACAACTAGTAATACAAGTTTTCTTACTCCAATTTTGAACTGACACAATTTAGTCACTAAGGAACTGGTTCGCAGCTGGTGAAATTAGTACTAGTGTTGAACCAAAATTTATAAATGGTTCTGAAAATCCATGCATGGTATTGTCACTATAGCTTTGCTAGTGTATGTACCTACACACATATCGTTGCACGTAATAGATTATTTATTGAGTTGTTCGAAAATCCACAGAAAAAAATCAGTTACCGAATATTGAACTTTTCGTTGGCATTTATTGATTTCAAGGTATTTTATTTTGTTTCACCTTTTTATTGCATACCTTCACGTTTCAATATTTACAGCTTTTATACAAACACTTGTTTTAGACACACACATATGAATAGAGCCAAGTTTATTGGTGCATAAAATTCGACTAAAAATTCTCTTAGCTGGCCACCATTTTTTATAAG